>CM034469.1:2689184-2724250 GCA_019925255.1 Litchi chinensis
TAGAAGTGTCGACGTCTGAATTTGATTGACTGAAGTCCTTGATCCAATATCTGCAATTAAAAAGAAACAAAGTAAAAATTAAAAAAAAAAAAAAGGAAGAGGAAGAACAGTGATTGCAAAGGGATTTTTACGTGGGTCGGCAAAAAAAAATGTTTACGTCCACGACCGCTTCTCTGATAATTTTAGTAGAGTCACAGTATCCTATTAATTATTATGTCATTTTTTTATAATGAATTTTGACATCTATTTATAGCGTGGGGTGTTACAATTTGAGTATAAGTACAATAGAAAATAATCCCTTATTAATTACACTTCCAAAACTGATGTCTATCGAATTTAGGGATATACTGAAAGCTCATTCCTCTAACTCACATTTGAGAGCTGAAGGTCGCAGAGCTCGTGAAGAGGAGGAAGTTCTGCGTCCTGCGAGCTTAAGAGAGAGGACTAGTTAGAGATATGTACCAGATCGCTGCTGACCAGGTCACGAGCACAGGAGAGGACAAAGGCTTCAGAACCCAAGGATAGAGGAACTCTTTCAGAGGGTTTAGCAACTCAAAGCACGTCTTAGTGCCTCAAACCAGCTTGATCAGTAGAGTTAAAGAACCCCTTTCACCAGGGAGATCAAGACACAGTCTTTCCCTCCTAGATTCAAGATCCCTAATATCCCTCAATACAACGAAGTTAGCGACCCTTATAATCACTTGGATGCATTCAATATCTAAATGGATCTCCAGACGGATAATCCATTTGTTAAGTGTCGTGCTTTCCCAACCACCCTAGGGGATTCCACGGACTTGGCTCGAAAGTCTCCCAGCTCACAGCATAGATAGTTGGAAGGAATGTCAACAAAAATTCACCAGCCAATACAAAGCTTTAATAAGGCAGCACGTGCCATCTTGTTACCCCCGCCACAATTTTCCAACAATAAAATGAATCGTTGAAAGATTACATTACCAGGTTCAGACGTGAAGTCACCAATGTAAATAACCCTTCTAATGAAAACATCCTAACTGTGATCTTAACTAGGCTTCGCAAGGATGGGAAACTGTATGAGAGTATCTACAAATCCTTAGTAATGGTCCTGTATCAGTTCTACAAGCAAGCTGCTAGAAAGATTAGATGGGAAGAGACATTCGGCCCCAAGCAATCTAATCCGAAGGGTGAAGCGGGCTGTTCCAACCAACTAAAGAAAAGAAATAATGGTGGAAACGGAAGTGAATGTCAGAATAAAGGTTCAAACAATCAGGTCACTAAAAAAACCAAGAATGATATAAAACCCTAGGTCTCATTTTCACGAAAAATAATTTTTTTTTTTCAGTGAATGGTATTTCTGAGTGAATAGTATATGTGTGAATAGTAAATTTTCAGAAAGCGGGCCCCAAAAATCAAAATTTTTGGAATAGGTATTAGAGTTATTAGAAACTAAATTGGATAAAAAATGAGTTTATTCGAATAAGTTTAAAACAATTCAAAAGTAACTAACGAAAATGCCTTTTTCGATGAATAATAGATATTAATGATTTAATGCCCATTCAATTTTTTTTTAAAATCATGGAATTGAAAGGTTTTATACCTAATTAGAGTATTATATGATCAATTTGATGATAGAATGACCATATAATATTTTTACAATTTATTTGACTGTGAATGATAATTAGTTACATTAAGGGCAAAATGGTCATTTCAAGCTCAAACAATACATGGATTTGGTGTGAGCACTATATGGAAAGAACTTGAGCAAGAAATACAATCCATGTCATAAGATATTAACAAATGGAAGAATTACACATCAAAATAAAATTATGGATTTCTAAATATTAGTTGTCATGCACCAAGTGATTATTATTTCTTTAATACACAAGTTACCAATTTGCCCACTAGATAGATAAAGGAATGTGAGATATAATTAAGGGCATTGTGGTAATTATAACTAAAGGATTTAATGGCCATTTGGTGTATTGATGAGGGACATTTTAGTCAAACCAATTTAACAATATATAAAGTTAATGGGAGACCGTTCTAATGCACCATTTTGGATGGCAAACAAGAGAGAAATTTGAGTGTGTGCAGACCAGCAGTTCGGCAGCAAGGGGAGAGGGAAGATGAAGGTTTTGATCCCATCTTTCATGCCAAGATCCATCAAAATTTAATAAGGAAGGAGCTAGAGCGAAAATTGAGTAAGAAAAGGAGGAGAAATAGGTAAGAAAGTTTAATTTTTCAAGGGATTTTTATGGGTTTTCATTTATGTATGATGGTTTGATATATTTGTAGAATTTTTGGTGTGATTAGAGGTTGATTATCTTGTATTTGAGCTTGGAATTGAAAGAAGACTCAAAGGAGGTTGTGGGGACAAATAAATTATTGAGGTAAGTTAGGGTTTATGTAAATTCTTTTAGAAAAATTTCAATTGAGTTGCTATTAGGCATTAGAGGGATTATGATATGATTTTAGTGTGTTTGATGATCATGAAATTGAAGAAAATATATTGGATTCATTAGGGGTGGTGATAGGACCCTTGTAGCTGATCAAATAAGTCATCGATTCGCGGGAGCAGATACTAATTTCGTATTGTCACTTTGTTCAGCTGTTTGTAATTTATTTATAACCTTAAGCTTCCATCTTTCTTCTTTACGAACAGCACTGGAGGCCGCCATTGAGAATGGCTGAGTTGTACGAACCCCTTATCTAGTAATTCTTCCATTCAAACTTTCAATTCTCTCAACTCAGCTGGAGCCATTCTGTACGGTGTGATGAAGATTAGCTCAATTCTTGGAATCAAATCTATCTCAAATTCCATTTCCCGATCTGGAGGTAAACCTGGAAGGTCCTTTGAGAACACATCTGGAAAGTCTTGGACCATTGGGATATCCTCCAATATCGCTCCATCATACCTTTCTTGCACTGCATAAACTAGGTATCCTTGGCATGACTTCCTAAGTATCTTGCTAACCTCTATTGTTGATATGATACTGGAAGAAAGCGATTCCGTATTCCATGGAAAACAACATTAGGCTCTCCTACTCTTGGAAATTTAATTTCTTTTCGGGAGCAATCCACCTAAGCGTGATGCATGGATAACCAATCCATTCCTAGTATGACATCGAAGTCATGGATGTCCAATACAATCAAGTTCACTAGGAATTCTGTACCTTCTATAACTACCACACTCCCCAAGAATACTCTCTTTACTCGAAGAGAATCCCCCCGTAAGGATGGACACTATCATATTACAATCTAGGGGTTCTAGCTCAATACTAACAGTCTTAGCAAAGTTCCTAGACATGAAGGAATAGGTAGCTTGAGGGTCTATCAGCACATATGCATCATGATCAAAGATTGAAATGACATCTGTCACAACTTCTTGGGTAGCGTCTGCCTCCTGTTAGGTCACAGCGAACACTCGAACCTGAGCACGGGATCTACCTTACTGGCCTCTGGATGGTATGCCCCTGCTTGATACTCTGGTAAGCTGGTCAGAACTAGTGGTCCCTTTAACTTGAGAGCTATTTTGATATAATTCTTGGCCTCTGCTATTCTGCCCTAGTGCTACAGGTCTAATCTCTGATCTAGCAGCTGAAGCTATATTTGGGCAGTCCTTCATAAGATGGCCTTTTTGCCCACATCTGTAATATCCGGTGCTACCTTTAAAACATTTGTTCAGATTCATCCTCTCGCAGTTTTTGCACATAGGTCAACTCTTCTAACTATCATCGGTGCTCCTAAAGCCTACTGATTGTTTTACGGAGCCTTGACTAGATTGTGTCCCTTGGCTTGATCTCTGGCTACCTGATCCAGCCGAGCTCTCTCTGCTTCTGGTAAACTTGCTAGGTCTTTCGGAAAAGTTACCTGACTAACCGTGTTTCTAGGTTTTTACACACAAGCTAGCTCTTCCAACTGTCATCGCTGCTTTTAGAGTCTACTGATTGCTTTACGGAGCCCTGACTGGATTACGTCCCTTGGCTTGATCTCCGGCTACCTGATCTAGCTAAGCTCTCTCCACTTATGGTAAACTAGTTAGGTCCTCTAGAGAAGTTGTCTGATCAACCGTGTTTTTGGGTTGGCTGCTTAGGCTTGGGAATGACCTCCATTCTTCTTTCCACTGTAATAGTTGCCTCTACCAACTCGTCGTACTGCGCATGAGCTGTCGACGCTACATAGGCCAGGATTTTTGGATTTAGACCTACTGCAAATCTCTTGGTCTTTTGCTCTTCGTTGTCCGCTGTGAATGGCACCACGCAAATCAGCTCTGAAAATCTCCTTTCGTAATTGGCGACTGACAAATTGCCCTATTCCAACTTGAAGAACTCTTCAATCCTTGCATCTTGGTAACTCTTCAAATATAATTTATCCATGAATTCTTGCTTGAATAATGCCGAGGATACTTCAGCTATGTTCCACCTTTGAATAGCTTTCCACCAATCTTTGGCTCTATCTTTTAGTAGGAAGGCGGAGAATGCCACCATCTGGTCCTCGGAGCAACTTATAACTTGAAAAATCTCTTCATTAGTCTCTAACCAGGACAATGCACGCTCCAGATCACTGATTCCATCATAAGGCTTAGTGGCTAATTTTCGAGCGCGTTCGATAGAGCTATTTCTCGCGGCTGATGAAATGTCGCTGCCAAAACTTGAGCCAATTGGTCTACATTCATATTCCTAATTGCTAGCTCTACAGGTCGCGAAGGTCCTACTTGAGTTTGATCTACAAGTACGTTGACAGACTCGTCAAAGTGTCCCCCCTCTTATGTGGGTACTTGAGCGGTTGCTCTCCTAGTAGATGGACGACCGCGATGACGTATGATTCTGTGAAACCCAATTATAAAATGCATGAAATGGATATTAAAATCATAATATCAAAACTCTTGGCAATTTCTGAAAAAATTCAGTTGAAAACAAATATTCGGAAAATCTTTTACTCAAAATCATCTAAAACTCTGGTTCTGATACCAAACTGACCTAAGTTTGAAGTTGGCGATAGAGTGTTCCTTAAGGTATCTCCTTAGAAAGGCATGCTCAGATTCGGGAAGCGTGGTAAGTTAAGTCCGCACTATATCGGGCCATACGAGATCGTGGAAAGAGTGGGACCCGTAGCATACAGGTTGGAGCTACCACCCCAATTAAGCAAGATTGATGACGTGTTTCACGTGTCCATGCTCCACAAGTATATTCCAGATCCCTCCCACATTCTCAAATAGCAATCGGTAGAGTTAAGGACGAACTTAACTTATGAAAAAGAACCGGTGCAAATTTTAGATCGCAGAGAACAGGTTCTGCGAAATAGAGTAATCCCCTTAGTAAAAGTTTTGTAGAGGAATCACGAGGTAAAAGAGGTTACTTAAGAGCACGAAGCTCAAATGTACTATAGATACCCTCATCTTTTTCAGCATGATATGTAAATTTCGAAAATGAAATTTTTTAAGGGAGAGAGAAATTGTAACACCCTCTCCCGATTTTCTACTGTACCTATGTATAAAATAATGCATTATATTAGTGTGCATTCTCTAATAAAATAATAAAAAGGATTTTAAAGTGTTTTAAGATGAAATTAAATTTTATAGAATTTTCGAAAGGATCGAGGCTAAATTTAAATTATAAAAAGTTGAAGGGAAATTAAGGAAAATAAAAGATTTTTATAGAAGAGTGACAAAATTATAAATAAAGGGAAAAGTCAAGGACATTAGGGGAAAGTAGAGAATTCTCTAGAACATGACAAAATCGTAAATTTAGGAAAGTTTAAGGGTTAAAAATGAGCTTGACCCACACCTATAAATATAAGGTTGTGGTGACAGTTGCCGTGAAAAGTGAGAGAGAAAGTGGGAGAAAAATCTAGAGAAAAAGAGAGAGAAAGCTATTGACAAAGCAAGAGAGACAAATTTGCAGCTATTCCAACTAGATCTCTACCACTTTTGAAGGGAAAATCAAGTCGTAGAAAGGTGAAGAGCAAGCTTAGGAGGAGTATCAAGTCAGATTTGATAAGAATCAATTGGTAAGAGCGAGTTTCCATGGTTTTATGTTAGTGAGAAGTTTGTTGAAGTAGTCTATGAACTGAATATGATATTATTGAGATTTTGTGCATAGATCTGGTGATTTGAGCAGCAAACGAGTGGAAAAACAAAGCAAAAAAGTGAGGAGGAAATCCGGTAAGTGAAGTAACTAAGAAATAAGTTGAATTGAGGTAGTTTGATAGTTGTTTAAGACATTAAGTTTTCAGTCATGAAATTGTTGAGGTCGGAACTTGGATTGATTGGTAGAATCTGATGAAATATTGTTGATTGTGAGAATGCTTGTAATGATATGAAACTTGGAAAAAAGTGTTAAAAATTGAGTATGCATGAGTTAGGATGGGAGCTCGTGAGGTGTGAGTTGGATGATTCCCGCAACTCATTTTCAGCGCTGGTCGAATTGGACTGAAGCGCGAGCTCATAGAGAGTGAGCTGAATGAGGCTACAGCCTTCTATAATGTCTATCTGAGCTGGACTAAGGTAGCAGCTTACAGAGGCTAAGCTGAGCAACTCCTATGAATAGTGCTGAGCTATAAAGTAGTAGCTCACTGAAAGGGTAAGCTGAGCGAGCTAACTTAGATGGATAATACCCGCAAATCGGGCTAAGTTGGACGAAGTGGGAGCTCACTGAAAGGACGAGCTGAACGAGTTAAGGTACTAGCTCGTAGCTCGAGTTGGACTGGTAGTACTGCAATCCGTAGCAACTTAGGTGAAATTATAAGTTGTAGAAATAATAGAAATGGCTTGGAATTAAAGTGTCTTGTATGCTAAGCAGAGATCTTGTTTGTATTAAGTGTAGGTGAAAAGGACGAGCTAGAGGAGATCGCTGGAGACGTGATTCAAGTGAATAGGAAAGCAAGCAGTGAGTGTGAAAATATTATTAAAGTATTTTTAAATTTATTTTGCAAACTCTTAATATATTTTATTACTCGTTCATTTTAGCTTATCGACAAACTTATGCAATGACATGATGAGAAAATAGTTTATGTATGATATGATATGCAAATTATTAACACATTTTATGAAAAAGAATTTAATTTGAATTATAGAAAGAAAAGATTTTCAAAGACTAGTGGACAACCTAAGTTTATAGATAGATAGACCTTGTAGCTTTAGACTAGGTTGGTATACTCCGCAGTGTATGACAAGTGTGGGGAGGGTTTTTGATACTAACTCTGAAGAGATCGAATCTGTTGTATCAGTCGTGTCGCCCTCTACACTTGTAGGGTATTATCTTACTATTCGATGTGTGATAGTAGTTCCGTCACACAGTAGCGGGTTGTCTTTGTAGGTTTGTCACGGTGTGCGATGCTAACTTTTACGCCACATGACCCCCCACACTAAGCGGAGCTAGTCTGGCCGCTCATGTGGTTGTAGCTTTCCTTTGGGTTCCCCATTAGTACAGTTTTTAGAAAGAGAAGCATACCATTGAAAGTGAATTGTAGAAAGAAAAACGTTTTAGAAATATTTTAGAAAACTATGAAATATTTTAGCACTTTATGAAAGCTTTTGGAACTTTAAAGTGAATTTATAAAATCCAAGTTTTCATAAATAAATTATTTTAAAGAAAAATGTTTTGAATGTTGTAAATTAATTGGATGCCACTCTTTAATATTCTATAACCTCCACATTAAAGATCATTATCATACAAATAATGGTCATCATAATTGTACCTTAATGTTTTCTATAACCTCCATATTAAAGATCATTATTACTCAAATAATGATCATCATTAGTGCCTTAATGTATTATGTAACTTATGTCTTTTCTTCTTCCTACATTAATGATTCTTAGCTTATAAATAAAGGGTACATAAGTTTGTATTTGATATCCATATACAAGAAATGAAGAATAAAATAGCTACTCCCTCTCCAAAATTCTTCTTGTGTTTTCATTTTAGTTTTTGTTCTTATTCTACAATATCTTAATATTGTATTTGTTTTATAACACGTTATCAGCACGAGACTCTAACCAACTGAGTACAACGAATCCGGTATGACTGATTTTATTTATGTGATCTATTCTCTACTATTTGATTTACATAATATTGCTAGTATATATGTTTCGTATAAAGGTTATGTTATGCTAACAGATGTTATGTTAGATCTAAAATAAATTTTTCTTCAGGTTTAATTGATTTTATCTTTTTATTATTCTAGTTTACATGTTATTTAAACATATGCAATATGGATCTTATTTTGAAAACATATATTAAGAGCTTCAAATTCATGTACTATTTGCATGACTTGATTGATTATACAAAGAGAACATATTAATTAAAAGAAAAAAAAAATGTTTTATTTGTTTGATTGATGTAAAAAGAGAGAATATATATATATATATATATATGAAGTTTGTCTTTGTTCTGTGTATGAAGAGAAAAAAAAAATTATTCTTTTTCTTGTTTATGTACTATGCGGAAGATATATAAAAATATAATATATATATATATTTTTGTTCTCTGTGAGATATCAATATTCTTGGTATTTGTTTAAATAATTTTATAAACATTGCTATATGGGAAATGCTATTTTTGGATATTCTGCATTCGAAAGTAAATTTAATATCATTGAATTTACGTTTTGATATGATATTTCTTCTAGCTTTCTAATCTGTAACCTGAAGTTTGCAAGCAAAAATTAAAACTAAAAGTTTTAGCTTTCAAATAGAACCAGAAGTTCTATAGTGCTAATTCGTCTGAAACTAGAAAATTCTAGTTAAATTCTAATTAAATTTTGTTGGCTTTCATACTTAATGTGGGCAATTGTATATATCAAATAAATTATAATTGCCTGAAGCAACATAATTAGGCCTTGCCTATTATATTTAAAGAGTGTGTCTTAGACCATGGATCTAAACACAAAAGGCAATAAAATGTACAAATTTGTGTTTCATATGTGAAACCAATGTTATGTATGTACATATAGACAAAAAGCAATGTGATTCTTTCGGGTTATAAAAAATTAAATAAAGATTGAACAAATTTGATCTTGTGATGTTATGGTCTTGCTTTTGCATATGACATAATGATTTCATCAAATTCGTTTTAATTGACGGGATTCTCGATGAACGGTTTGAATCCGAATTGTTGAATTCTAAATCTGAACTAGAAGTTTCAGATTCTCAATAAATTTATTCTCAGTTTTATTTGGATCTTAAAACCTGAAGTTTCAGATCCTTACTTCAATTCTAGATTATAATTCATTTAGATTTTGGAACCAGAAGTTTCAAAATTTCAAATGAAAAAGATTGAGAAAATTAAATCGATTCGAATTTGATACGAAAAAAAAAAAAAAAAAAACTCGAACCAATTATGTTTGAAAACATGTCTCCTCGTTAAGGGTGAGTAGAGACTTGAAGATCTTTTATACTAACTTTTATTCATGGTTTCAGGATATATAGATCGTGAAATTTAGATTTATGAATACGTTAAAGTATTATAATTTTCTGTTTATGAATTTCAATGCATCAAGATATGTATTTTCATATTTGTGTATTTAATACGGATTACTTGATTGGATATATATAACGATCTCATGCCTCATGTTATACGATTAAAATTTATTGGTGTTATGGTTAAGTCGTTACCTCTCTAGTGATGGTATGAGTCTGATAGTGGCATGAGCTGTTAGTTGTGAAAATTAGGTAGCGACAACGGTTAAGGTTTTTTTTCATAGTTGTTTTGTTTGAAATCTTTTATAATATATCATAAAAGTAAGATATTATTCTAATTTACTTAGAACTTGAAGTTTTAAAACTAATTATAGTGATTAATGTGATATGGAAAAGAATTTCGATGTGATTTGAAAAAGAATTTCATTCTCAATTCTATCAAAAACTGAAGTTTTGAATTATTATCATATTGAATATGTAATTATGATACACAATTACATTATAGCCTGAAGCTTGGGTTTTTGAGAAGAGAAGGTACAATATTTTTATTTTTCTTATATTAAATTATATAATTATTATTATTTCTCATAAAATTTTTGGTTAGCGAAAGTCGTGTTATTTTCGTTCCTCAAAGCAAGATACGAAAATAAGGTACATGACATGTATTTTCTTATACCTTATTTGATTATTAAATATTTGTTACAATTCGTTATAATAGTATTTTTGAGAAATTGTTTATTAATTCACTGTGATTACAATTTATTTATCTTGTAATGTATATTTGATCACCAAATAAATGAAGTCAGATGATTGAAATAATTTGTACTTCAAAATTGCTCCTGAAGTAGCAATGTTAATGATTATGGGTGAAAAATCATTTATATCGCATGACTAAATTAATTAATATCATTCCTTGAAGTGAATGTTAAATCATCTAATAGTCATGGCGATGATTATGGTCAATAAAGTTTCGATGATCATAATAAATTTTAACCACCTGAAGTGGAATTCATATCAAAGTAAAGTAAGCAAAATGTTTACTATTACTGGAATATGAAATTATAATAATTGTGTACTTGAAGTATACATAATTATTTATTGATATACAAAGGCTCCAGAAGAGCAAATTTGCATATTATAAAGTGAAAAACAACAATATTATATATGCGAAATTTTGTTACTTTAATAGATCCTGAAAGAATCTATTTAGATATACATTAATAAAAGTATATCGCATTTGTATTATCCATATTGTCATATGCCAGAAGCATATTTTATGATGACTATCATATGATCATAAGTATAATATGATCAAAAATTGTGATGAATCAAAAGTTTGTTTTTCATCTAAAAAAAAAAATGATGCATCAAATTATTGGAAGTAATATGGATATCCATTATAGAATCTGAAGATTCTTACCTAATAAATGTTCCTGAAGGACAATAATTAATATTACAATTTATTCATTGAATGACACTATGTATTTGGTCCCTGAAGGACACTATGTGTTTGGTCCTCGAATGACACTATATGACATTTTAGTCATTGAAAAATAATATGATGGTCTAATATATCCCTGAAGGATGGTAAGATAGTATAATTAAGTCTCAGAAGGACATTATGATGATAGAATTAAGTCCCAAAAGGACATTATGATGATGTAAATAAATTCATGAAGAATAACAACATAATGTCAATGAATAAATTTTCTCGTCGTTAGGGAGAGAATAAAGATAAAATTATAATGACGTGAAATTACAGTTGACATGCATAATTCATTATGACGATTACTGTATAAGTCAATGAAATTACAATTGACATGCATCATTCATTATGACGATTATTGTATAAGTAATATGAACTTGAAGTTCAAAGAATTGTTTACTTGAAAATTGTATACACGAATGATTTTATACTCATTGTCAATACATTAACCCGGGTGATTGTTCCTGAAGAACAATTTATATCAATGGCAACAAATAAATCATTTGAAGCGTGAAAAGTAAATTTGGTTGTAAAGTTATTATTCCTTGAAGTGAATAATGAAATATCATGATCATTTTAAAGATCACGCTCGAGCTATATATAATCCTTATCATATAAATACAACTCTTGAAGAGTTAAATATTTTTGAAGAGATAGAAATCTTTGAATCTCCCCTTATGGAACTTAAAAGGGATCTTAATTATATATGGAAAAGTGTATGTATCCAAACTATAAATATTATAGTTTGCCCTAAGAATGTGTGAAAGTTTACAATAGCCCCTGAAGAGGTGTGTGTACTGAAAATTTAAAGAAAATTAAGATCTTATATTTTATTGCTCTACATATTATAGAAAAATGATGAGGATATTGAATAACATATTGTGGATAAATGTCGACATAAAAATTATTGATCAAAACAAAAGCAGAGCTATATTTGTATAGTTATATTAAACTTGTCATGTGGACGCTTGAAGACGTCATATGTTTTGATCAAAATAATTACTTATATGAAAATTGAGATAGTAAGATATAATTGTATCTTAAAGGTTTACTGCAGAAACCCAATATTGATTGTCTCATAGTTGATTTCACGTGATGAGAATTAATAGCCCTTGTATAGGCTAGTGCCCCAGAAGCGGTAAAATCTCCTGAAAAGATACAAAATCTTGGAAATACAAAAAAAAAAAAAATTCTTAGGAGAACTATGAAGTCATGATAAAATAATCATTGATAATTTATTTGTATATGCACTAGCTATTGAGATTATAAATAATAATCATAAACCATGTAGTATCCATGAGTATTGAAAAAGACATGATTGGTCTAAGTGGAATGAAGCAATTCAAGTAAAATTGATTTTATCAGCCAAATGTGATATATTTGGATCAATAGTCTAAATACTTGAAGATGTTAAACTCATGGATATAAATGAGTATTTGTAAACGTAATAAGATGAAATGTATTCACCTGTGATGGATACGATTACATTTCAGTTGGTTTGATAGTTTCCAAAAGACTTTAAACGTGTCTTTTGAATGTGGTAATGACATATTTATATGAATCATTAGATACCAACATATACATAAAAATCCCTGAAGGATTTAAAATGCCTAAAGCATATAATTCAAATTCTTGTAGCTTGTATTCAATAAAGTCACAATAGTTTTTATATGGCTGAAAGCAATCCGGATGAATGTTATATAATCGCCTTGATGAATACCTTACAAAAGAAAAATATATTAATGATCTATATATTTTTATGTATTCATAAAGAAATCAAAATCTGGATTTGCTACTATAACAATATATGTCGATGATATAAATTAAATTGGAACTCCTGAAGAGCTCCTACGAACTGTTAAATATTTTAAAAGAGAATTTGAGATGTAAGATTTTGAGAAAATAAGATATTGTTTCAACCTAAAGATCAAGCACAAATCAGAGGGAATACTAATCCATCAGCTCGAAGACACTGGAGTGGAGTCAAACATATTTTTCAATATTTTCGAAGAAACTACAAGAGTAACAGTTGTATATCTTTCAGGGGGAGTATATTAATTCAAGATGGACATATGTGCACTGCACTCTTTTTTCCTTCGATCAGGTTTTGTCCCACTGGGTTTTCCTGACAAGGTTTTTAACGAGGCAGTACCTTTAAGCACGTCCAAATAGTATTGAATTCAGAAGATTATCGCACTTTTGATCCAGAAGATCATGAAATTCACCAAAGAAAACATATCAGCATGAGGGGGAGGTTACTGTGTACAAGAATTATGTACTCTTTTTTCCTTTATCAGGATTTTTTTTTCCCATAGGGTTTTTTTCTGATAAGGTTTTTAATGAGGCATATTCTTTGTACGGTGGACATCCAAAGAGGGAGTGTTGTAAATTAATTGGATTCCACCCTTTAGTATTCTATAACCTCCACATTAAAGATCATTATCATACAAACAATGATCATCATAATTGTTCCTTAATGTTTTCTATAACCTCCATATTAAAGATCATTATTACTCAAATAATGATCATCATTAGTGCCTTAATGTATTATGTAACTTATGTCTTTTCTTCTTCCTACATTAATGATTCTTAGCCTATAAAGAAATGGTACATAAGTTTGTATTTGATATCCATATACAAGAAATGAAGAATAAAATAGCTACTCCCTCTCCAAAATTCTTCTTGTGTTTTCATTTTAGTTTTTGTTCTTATTCTGCAATATCTTAATATTGCATTTGTTTTATAACATTGAAGAAAATGTTTTTCAAGAGATAAATTTTATAAAAGATAAATTTAAATAGAAACACTTACGCACTCATTGAACTTTGCAGCTCATAACATGTTACAAAAACCTCTCAGGTGCAAGAATAAGAAATCAGGGGACCAGTTCGTCTCGTTCAGATTAGGTGGGCTAGACTATCGCGATGCTGCATAGCTTCTTTTGTAAAAATTGTAAACAAAATTCATAGAATTCTTATTATGATGATGACGCGTGCATGATTTGGATGCCGGAATTATTGAAATATTCTTAATCATGTTTTGAAAATTTATTTTTATAAATCGATATGAGATGTTATAAACTTTTGATTTATATGTTAGCAAAACATTATAGTTATGGGTTCGCTTCATAACATCCTTTTGGGTTTTGTTAGTTAGACTTCATAAGGGTCTCGTAGGGTGTAAAATCCAAAACTTTTGGAATAGTATTTTCATGTGAATAGTATTTTTGGGAAACAAAAATTTTCGCAAGTTTCGTGAGATAAAATTTTTTTTCTATGAATAGTATTTTCAAACGGAAAGTGTCCGTGTGAATAGTGATTTTTTGAAAAAGGAACCCCAGAAACCAAAAGTTTTAGAATAGGTATTAGAGTTATTAGAAACTGAAATGGATCGAAAATGAGTTCATTTGAATAAGTTTTAAGCGATCCAAAAGTAATGTATAAAAATGCCCTTTCCGAAGAATAATAGGAATTTATGATTTTACGACCAATTGAAATTTTTTCAAAACATGAAATTGAAAGCTAAGACATCCAATTAGAGTATTGCATGGTCAATTTGATGATAGGATGATCATGAAATATTTTTAGAATTTATAATGTTAAATGAGAATTAAATTTTAAGTTTAAGGATTAATTAAAGAGTTGTATGAAGAGATAAGTGTCAAACAAGCACAATCCTTGTGAAATTGAATGGACCAATGAGGGGATGACACCTTAGGGTCAATTGGGTGACTAAGTATATGGTTAAGAAAATTTTTGAGTTGATTAAAGGATGATTTTTATGTGATTGACCAATCAAATAATTTAGTTGTAACTAATGACATTCTTGATATTTTAGTGATCATTTAAAGGCAAAATGGTCTATTAGAAGGATGGGTATATAAAGTGAATGCATGAGAGGATGAAGAAGAGTGATTCACTCGGCCAAAAGAAGAAGAAATCATGAAAGAGAGAAGAGACCGTGAGAGGACGACCGAGAGAGAAAAAAAAAAGAGTTGTCGTGAGGAAGAGGAAGGAGAAAGAAGAAGAAGAAGAAGAAGAAGAGGCCAAGGATTCAAGGGGGTTTTCACCTACTTTCTACCCTTGTTATCATCCATAAAGAATCAAGAAGAAGTGAAGAAGAATTGGTAAGTTAAATGAATTTATTTTGATGTTAGTTGATATTGATTTTCATGGGTTTTTAAAGTTTGGTGATTTAATGAGTTTTTGATGAAATTTATGGCATGAATAAAGTTAAATCATCTTCAAATTAAACTTCGAAGTGGAAGGAGAAGTGAAGCAAGTGTTGGTTAAGGAAATTAGTAAGGTACGGGTTAGGGTTTATGTGATGATTTTAATGGAATTTAAGTGATTTTGAGTTTAAGGCTTTAGCTGATCATTTGATGATTAATTGATGCATTTGGATGTGATTGTTGAGTTTCGAATGAAGGGAAAAGTTTGGTTATGTCATGTACTAGTATGTGCCAAATTGAAAGAATTTATGAAATTGAATGATTTTTGGATATATGAATGAATTTATATGAGATTTTATATTGATTGAGATGAATTTTGGAAAGAAAATGCAAGTGAATAAATGGATGAGCATTTATGTTAGTGTATGGACAATTTATGTTAAGCATATGTTTGTGTTGATTTTAATGATTGATTGGGTTGTATTATGTTTTGGGATGGATTTGGATTGATTGACATCAAAAGAATGAAAGAAAAATTTAAAATGAAAAGTTTGGGTATTAATTTTGGTTAAGGTCAAGACTGAGTGTGAAAATTGTTATTCAAATTTTTTACTATGTTTTAGTGGTGTTTAGGATGTGTTTGAGTGCTTTGGTGGAAAAAAAATTAAAAGGAATGGATGTTAGAATATTGGTTGGAATTATGATAAAGTTGTGAAAGTATTGAGTATATATATTGAATTGTAATTTAAGTGGTTAGTTAGTGTTTGTTACGTTGAAAATTCATTGAGTAAATTGTTGGGTACTTGAACGAATTTTAAACGAAAAGTTTTAGTTAGAAAGTTGATTGGAAAGATTAGTCAAGAATATAGCAAAATTGTACATTGGTGTGTGGAACATTAATTGAGTTATTAATATGGTGTGTTATGAATTCTAAAGTAAGGTTATGGTTAGATTAAAGTGTAGGAAAGTTTAAAGGCTAAAGGAGGACTTAAAGGTGTGGTGAATTAGTTTTGGAAGCAATTTGTGAGTGGTTATAATCTTTAAAGTGTTTATGTGCTTTTAATGAGTTATAATTTATTAATTCAATTGTCGTTTAGTTCCTCATTTTATGACTGTTAAAGTTATCAATTTTACTTTAATCATCAATTTTATAATTATGATTTATTTAAACTTTAGTATGTTAATTATTTTAGTATTAAAGCAATCTATTATATTTTAGTAATTACACGCAAGAATTAGACATGTTAAAGTCGTTTACGGACGTTAGGCTTTTGCCTTAGAAAAATAAAATTTTAGCTTTAAACCATGAGTTGAAAGAAAAAAAAGAATTTTTAGTATATTAAAAGAGATTTTAGATGTCTTTGGTTTACCTTAATCCCCAGTATATCCGACCATAGTACCATTGCGTGTATGGCAAGATGGTTGAGATAGTCACTAATTTGGAGGGTTGAGTCCGAGTCTGTGAGTCATCCTTTGCACGTATATGGAACTATAGATTTGCTTGATGTTGGGGGGGCAATCGCGACCCTATAGTTTCCCAAATCTACGACTACACATGATAACATTGTAGAGCTCTGGTGGCGATGAGAAATTCTGTCACAATAGAGCTAAGCTTCCCTGGGTTACCTTTGGCGAGATAAAAAAGAAACACGTTAGTAGACGTGAAGTTTATTAAATGAGAAATTTATTATCAGTTTCAAGAAATAAAGAAAAGTTTATAAAAATTAATTAGTTTTGTAATTTTAATAAAGTTATAAGAAAATTTTTAGTTTTAGAAATTATTTTGGGAGGATATATATATTTTATAAAAGAAAATTTTAGATTAAAAATTATCCACTCACTGAGTTTTAAACTCATCATTCTTTTCATATGTTTTTGAAAAATCCTCCCTATGTGTAAGTACGAGTCGTCAGTCAAAAGAGACTCCATTAGACATGTAGGTGGCCTGACGCAAAGATATCACTGCATAGGTTTATATTTGAAAGTGTATGTCATGCATTACATACAACTTTTTGGTGAATATGTTGTAAATTATATTTTGGGTTGTATATAGTATTTTGTATTTATAAAATTATATTTTTATGTTAAACGAAAATAAAATGCATTTATAGATTTTAAATTGAAAAATGTTTGTGGTTAGATAATGGAAAATGATTTGAGGGACTGAGGCCTAGTAGTGGAGAATTTATTGATTTAGAAGTGTTAAATTTTCAAATTTGCAAGGTGGCATGTTTAGAAAACAATCGTTATGCTGCCCAAATTTTTATAAATCAAATTAGTAATTATAAAAAAAAAAAAAAAAATTCCTCATGTTTTCGGCATTAAAAGAAAGTTTAGAAAAGTGTTGGAAAATAAACTATGCAGCTTCACAGAAACTTTTCAGTTGGATCAGATATCCGCTGGAGGGTTACCGTGAAGTTGCCGACAAGCCAAGTAGGGAAAAGGGCTTGTAAAGTTGGTATCAAAGCAAGTTTTTGAATTTATTTTTATATAAATCATACATTGCATGACACTTTAGTATGTTTTGAATGTAGTGAGTAATGTGTCGTGTTGGTCGTCTCCATACGCGGAAAGCTGCAGCTAAGGCTCCACCTGTTCCACCAGAAGGTGAAGAGAGAATAAATGAATCTGTGAATGATCCGCAAACAGAGGGTCTATCCGAGCCATCTGTAGGAGAGCCTGGATTAGACCCAATAAAAAGATTAGCCTAAGTGATAGAGGGCTTGAGGCCGCGCGCAACCCGTGCCACTGTAGTAAGGGCAAGGAAATTGAGTGCTAAGGCGTATGACGGATCAAGGGGCCCAAAGATTGCTATAGAGTGGCTAAACAGTACAAAGAGGATATTGGAGTAGATAGAGTGCACGGATCCCTAAAAAATATCCATTGCTTCATTCCTATTAAAAGAATCTACCAGGGATTGATGGGACTCCATTCAAAGGAGAGCTATAGGTCTAATCATATGGGAGAAATTCAAAGAAGACTTCAATGAAAAATTCTATCCAAGAGCCTACAGGGATGCCAGAATAGAGGAATTTTATAGCTTGGTTCAGGGTGACATGACAGTTGAAGAATATGAAAATAAGTTCATCGAGCTGTTGAGAGTGGCACCATATATAGTTGACGATGAATTGAAGAAGTGTCATAAGTTTGAATAGGGCCTAAATTAGAAAATCAAGGCATATGTAGTAGCTGCGGAGCATAGAGAGTACAGACGAATAATTGAGGCAGCCTTAAGGGTTGAGAGGATTGTGTAGGGACACAGAAATCCAAAGTAGAAACAGAAGCGCAGTCAAGGGTCAGGATGGTTTTCAGGCAGTCCCAGTAAAGCCTATAAGACTGAAGGCAAGTCTAGGTGGTCTAGTAGTAGACAGTAGAGTCACAGAGCCACATCAAGTCAAGGTTCCGTTAGGCCACCATCAGGTCCCAGGGCAGAGGTGGTGTCCAGAGTAGATCAGGGACGTGCAGAAAATGCGGCAGACTACACAGAGGAGAGTGTTATATGGGTATCACTGATTGTTATCATTGTGGTCATGAGGGACACTATATGAGCGATTGCCCATAAAGAGCTGCTAGTGATAGTGATAAGTCAAGATCAGTGACTCAAGGACAAACGAGCAGGGTTCAGACTGAGGAGAGGAGAGGTCCACAGTTGAGAAAACTAGGGACTCCTACTCCTAGTCAGCCTGTTAGAGGTGTAGCTAGAGGCGCCCCATTTAGAGGATAGTCAGGGAGACCCCGTGCATAGGCTAGGGTATTTACAATGACATAGCAAGATGTTGAGGCCATACTAGAAGTTGTTACAGGTATGGCAACAATGTTTTGTAGAGACGCCTATGCTTTGATTGACCTAGGAGCCACGCACTCCTTTGTTTCCAAGGAATTTGCTAGTCAGGCTAATGTGGGGTTAGAGCCTATTAAGTGAAAGTATGATAGTTACTACTCCCACTGGAGGCAAGCTAGTGGCAGAGAGTGTTTTCAGAAATAGTGATATAGTGATTGAGAGTAGAGTTTTTCCAGTTAGTCTGATTTGCTGGACATTTATGACTTTGATATTATACTGGGTATGGATTGGTTAGTTATGCATCATGCCATTGCGGACTGTTTCAAAAAGGAAGTTAGGTTCAGTACATCAAGGTAATCGAATACAGTGTTTATTTGTGGTTCATCAGCTAGTATTATGTCAGTCATGGTAGCTAAAAAGATGCTGAGGAAGCAATGCATAGGGTATCTGGTTTATGTGATAGATAATATAGAGAGGGAAGTTCGGATAGAAGACATCCAGGTGGTTATTGAGTTTCTAAATGTGTTTCCAGATGATATTCCTAAATTACCCCCAGACAGGGAGATTTAAGTTGAGATTAATTTAATTCCGGGAACAACACCCATTTTTAAAGTACCGTACAGAATGGCATCCACTGAGTTAAAGGAATTGAAAGTTTAGTTAGAAGAATTAGTGGATAAGGGTTTCGTCCGACCGAGTATATCTCCCTAGGGAGTACTAGTACGGTTTGTCAGGAAAAAGAATGAGAGTATGAGATTGTGTATTGATTATTGGGAATTGAATAAAGTGACTGTACGGAATCAATACTCACTCTCGAGAATAGATGATTTGTTTGATCAGCTTCAGGGGGCAAAGGTGTCTCTAAGATATATTTGAGATCCGGATACCATCAGTTGAAAATTAAGGGTGACAATGTCCCTAAGACTGCTTTCAAGACGTGCTATAAACACTATGAGTTTTTGGTTATGCCTTTCGGGCTTACCAATGCACCAGCAGTCTTTATGGATCTAATGAATAGGGTATTCCATGAATTCTTAGATAAGTTTGTAATAGTGTTCACAGACGACATCTTAGTGTATTCAAGTAGCAAAGAGCAGTATGTTGAGCATCTGAGAGCAATTTTACACAAGTCGAGGGAGCAGCAACTTTATGCCAAGTTTAGCAAGTGTCAGTTCTGGTTGGATAAAGTTGCATTAAAAGAAAGTTTAGAAAAGTTTTAGAAAATAAACGGCGTAACTTAATGGAAACTTTTCAGTTGGATCAGATATCCACTGGAGAGCTACCGTGAAGCGGCAGGCAGGCCAAATAAGGAGAAGAGTCTGTCATGGGGTACCCGATAGGATCGTTGAGTTCATTAAAGGGAATTCGAATTAGGTCCTATTAGGTGGTGTTCGGCCAAAGCTAGCTTTGTTATGTGATTGAATTGATTTTTGACATTTGATGAAATTATATGATGCTTGGCATGGTTTTAAGTTGATATGTATCATTGGAATGAAAAGAAAAAGCTTGTGTTTGATTTTTATATGAGTTCGGCCAAAATGGAAATAATGTACACATGAGTTGATTGTGATATTTTGAGATAACTACATAAAGTTTTGTAAGGTTCTAATGTGATTTAAATTAAGAATGGAAAAGAGAATTGATGGATGATTAAGAATGTAGGTTTCGGCCAAAGGGGGTAATTGATGTGAAAATGATTATTTAATTTATTGGATGAGTTTTAATGTGTTTATACTTGAAATTAAGTATGTTGAAATTAAGATATTGTAAGGAAAAACATGCTAGAAAGTTAGAGAAAGTTTATGTCAAGTGAATGAATTTTTTAATGTATATTATGAGTTTATGTAAATGATTTTATTTTCAAGTTTATTTCAACCTGAAGCATGTTTGGGTTTGATTGAGGAAATGAGGGCTTAAGGGCCAGAAGTTGAGAATGATGTATGTTATAAAATTGTTTTTTTTTTTTAAATTTGCAGGGTGATATTTTCAAAAAGCAGTTGTTATGCTGTCGAAATTTTTATAACTCTGTTTTATAACATACCCAAAAAGAAATGTTTTTATTTATTTATGCCCAAAAAGAGATTTTAAAGTAAGATCCGTACCTCCATGAGACCCTTTCGAGCTAAGGAGAGGGTTCGATTGAGTTTCGTCGGGGTGCTCCATAGGGACTCAGTCGGGTTCAGTAGAGGGATCCGGGGCGGGTCCTTACAAATGAGCTTAGAATGAGCGATCTCAACATCAAGGTTGTCATAATAGCTACAGTGTCTTGTCAGATGCACCAAACAAGATCTTTGCAACGGAGAGGAGCAGGGAAGACTTCGGGAAGCCCAAGCTTATGAGGACTCCCGCTAATCTCAAAAGTAAGAACAAGTTTTGTGCCTATCATGATGAGGTCAGACATAACACTTCAAAATGCTAAACGCTAAAGGACGCCATTGAGGATCTAATAAAGAGAGGTCGCTTGATAGACTATGTGGTGCGATCAGCAAGCTCTCGACCTCAACGACCACCATAGCCAGCACAACAATAACAAGGTTCTGACCTTTAACTTGTAATTCAATTTTCAAAAATCAATTAAAGGTCCAGGTTTCCCATACTACTCTACTACTGATATCTTTACTAAATGTTGTGCATAAAAATAAAAAAGTGACATTTCCACCAAGTTTTATCTTTAACAAAATTTTATTAAGTTAAATTATGTTAGTTGGGGTTCCGACCTACTGGACATAGCTTGACAAAATTTTTATTAAGTCTTGTTATATTAGCTGAGGTTTCGACCTATTGGATATAGTTTGACTCCATGCTGTTAGCTAAGGATCCGACCTACTGGACAGCCCGCTATTACGCTGTTAACTAAGGTTCCGACCTACTGAACAACTCGATACTATGTTGTTAGTTGAGGTTCTGACCTACTAGACAACTCACTATAATGTTGTTAGTTGAGGTTCCGACCTACTGGGTAGCTCGATACTATGCTGTTAGCTGAGATTCTTACCTACTGAACAGCTCCAAATATCGTTATGGTAGATGAGGTTCCGACCCCTTACATAGCTCGAAAAAATATCATTATGGTAGGTGAGGTTCCAACCCCCTGCATAGGTCGAAAAAATATCGCTAGGGTAGGCGAGGTTCCAAACCTCTACATAGCTCAAAAACATTTTGCTATGGTAAGCGATGGTTGGACCCCCTACACAGTTCGAAAAAATATCGCTATGGTAGGTGAGGTTCCGACCCCTTATATAACTCGAAAAAATATTGAAATGGTAGGCGAGATTCCGACCCCTTATATAGCTCAAAAAAATATCATTACGGTAGGCGAGGTTCCGACCCGTTACATAACTCGAAAAAATATCATTATAGTAGGTGAGGTTCCAACCCCTTACATAGCTAGACAACATTTGGCTATGATAGCCGAGGTTCCAACCTACTACATAAGTCGACCCCATTATGCTAATAGGTTCCAACCTATTAGCTTGTCATTATGTTAACAGGTTTTGACCTACTAGTTCGTCATTATGCTAATAGGTCCTGATCTACTAGCTCATCATTACGCTAACAGGTTCTGACCCACTACAGAGCTCGACGCCATTATGGTAATAAGTTTCGACCTACTAGCTCGCTATTATGCTAAAAGGTTACAACCTACTAGCTTTTTATTATGCTACAATTGCTGAGATTTCCACCTCTATATTATGCTATCTTTACTGAATTTTTGACCTTGACATTGTTAAATTAGATAAGGTCCTGATCTATTAGATATGGTTTAAATTTTTGAATTAAGAGACAATTTGCGAACTACGGCACTTTAAGATCAACGACCTTCTGAGCTCTCACTAGGTTTTATTATCACTTACTTATACATTTATATATTTATCACTTCGTTTCTCAGTTCGTTGGAAATTCAAAAACTTAGAAAAAGAAAATGAAACAAAAACGAAACAACATTGAAGTAAAGCAAATATATTCAAAGCAAACCTCGCGAAACGAGGAGAATCCATTACAAATGAAATAAAATATTCATTATAAATGACCTCACTAAGTGAGGTAAGTGTAGCACAATCATGAAAGTCATAAAAAATTACTAAGAAAACGTGTTCAACATGGCAAACTACTCGGTGCCCTGGCTCTGGGGGGTTGATTTGATGGGAGCTATATCATTGGAGGTTACAGCTGGAAGCTCTGCATCTTGAGGAGCTACATTTGGGATAGATGAGGATTGGACGGCTTGCTCCTAATACTTCTCCACCTTAGTGACCGTCTTTTCATTGAAAAACGAGAGATCCAGTTCGGGATGAACTTTCCATAAAGTGTAAGGGAACAAACTGGAGGTTTCTGATTCTGTTTCCTCCCTAGTTTTGGCAACCTACACCTCAATTTTCTCCTTAGCAAGAGTGACTTCCATATTAGCAGCCTTAGCTCGTTGCATGGCCTTTTCAAGCTCACTCCTTGCCCTGTTTAATTCCTCTTCACTTTTAAGGAGTTTGGCGATAAAATGTAACCTCACAGCTGCATGAGTATTTTCCTCACGAGTCAAAGCGTTCTCAACCTTCTTTCTAGCCTTATTAGCATTCTTCGACTTGGTCAGAAAGAGTTCTTCTAAATTCTTTACTTTCTTAGCCGTTATAGTCATAAATGAGAGCTCATCTATCAACTTTGCCTTCTCGCTCTTGAGCTTCTCATTCTCCTCCTCAAAAGCTTGAGCCTTTTACATCTGCTTCATTGCCCCTATAACAGCCTAAAATGCAATAAGTTAATATTTAAACCAAGGAAGTAAGGAAAACAAGTAAGTTAAAGGTATTATAGATTACCAGCAGCTCGTGGCAAGCAATGTAGCCACACAAGGCATCACCTCTCATGCACTATTTGTCTAGGGTTTTGATAGAGTTCCCCAAGATTGCGGGTAAATCATCGAGAAGAATATCAAAGTATATCCCTTCTGGCCCGTCCTTGGGCCACACTCTAGCCCGTGGTTCAGCTCTTCTCTCGGGATCTCAGACTACCTACCCTTATCTACTTGTCGTCGCTTGACCATAGGAGGATTAGGCACTAACTTTCTTTTTGCTCCCCTGCTTGGAGCAGATTGGACCTTGCGAGTAGGAGCTCTCACCTACTCATGTTGAACTTCAACCACCTCTGGCTGCGAAGCAGGGACTTGGACTTATAGGGGTCCTAAAGCTAGTACCAAGGTAGACACCTCAACAAAAGCAACAGCTAAAGGGGTTGCGGACTAAACGGATTGAGTTGATTGGGGCTTTTGGAAAGCAACCTTAACCATCTCTAGAGCCTGTTGAGGGACAAGAATTGAAGTCTGTTGAAGGATCTAAACAACCTTTACTTCAGTAGCAGCTCCGAAAGCAGAGGGGAGCTTGAGTTCACCCATAATTCCAATGTTTCTCTTGTTGTCCAGAAACTCGCTATTAAGAGAATGAGTAAGTTGATAGGCTCTGAGGAGCTCATCATCGAACGCGTGATTGATTCGTCATTCTTATGAATCTGCAAGCATCCTAAGAATTTAGTCTCCTCTCTAGTGAGCGCTACCCTAACTCTTATCAGATTTGCGAGGTGAAACAAAAAGAGTTAAAAATAAAAATAAAAATTCTCTGTTACAGCTCACAAAGTTATTCCCATCTATCTACTCGGACTAAGGATGAAAGAGAAATTTTAGAGCTGCCTAAAGGAAGGGCAAGATATGTAAAACTAATTTGATTTGTAATCCGCCACATTGGACTTGCCCTTTGTATCTCCCTAAGGCAAGAGATTTTCACAGCTCGTCTTTCGAGCTGCGAGATAGTATATCTCATCTCGCATTCCCCCTCTTAAGCCACCAACACTCTTGATATTAAAGAAGTGGCAGCAGATTCTTAGGTTTGGAGGTAGGAGGTCATTCCTTATAAAGATCAAGGCCAAGGATGTAAGTTGAGAGTAGGAGTTAAGGGTTAGTTGAAAAGGGCTAAGCTTTAGCCTATTTAGTAGGTCAATGAGATAGACAGGGACTGGAAATCTGAGCTTATGCCTAAGGTGATGGGTGTTGATAGCAACAAACCCCTTAGGAGGATAAGTCTCATGGTCCTTAGATATGGGTAACATGACATGACAACCTTTGGGAATGATATTGCAAAACAATTCCCTTTAACTCCTCGTGTGTTATCTTCGAGATGTAACGGTTAAACACCTTGGGAGCTCGTTGTTCCTTATCGGCCTGATAAATCATTATGGGGTCAGCTTGAGTTACAAACCCTTCAACAATCTCATCGCGTAGAGAGGTCGCTTCTTCTCCAAATTACGAACTACCCGTAAGCTGAGCTCTTCTGAATTGGACGAGTTATCATCCCCTACTCCGTGTGATTGGCGACTACAACGTGAAGACATTTACACATAAAAGGGAATAGTTAGGTCGCTACAAGCAAATTATGCCTAAAAGTCTAAGTTTCCTAGCAATGGACTTTCTAATCTACAGGTCACAAATGTTATACAGATCGTTAAAGACATGAAGGGCTCGACCTACAGAAAATGACTTACGAGCTAATAGTCTACAGGTATATCATCCTACAACTCACATACATAAGTGTCACAAACAGTAAACAGGCCGCAAAGGGTCGATCAATAAGATCAAACCAATAGGAAATGAAAAGTCGCAAATATGCAACATCAAGAACACAGAACATTCAAGCCAATCTCTGATCCAGAAAAAAAAAAACACACACACACACAATGTCTACAAGAAATGGAAACAAAAAAACTCAAGAATCGGTTATGAGGACTTACTGTAAACGTTCACCTAAGAATGAAGAATCTGATTGTCAAGGATGTCGAATCTGAGGAGAATTGGTGCAAGGAAAGGAGATGAAAGAAAACAAGAGAAGAAAGAGATTCGACATTTGAGTTTGAAAATGCTAGAGTGAGAAGGAAAACGAAAGGGCTCCACTCATATATAGATGCGGGATCCAAACCTTAACCATTGGATTTGAGGGCTACTCAATCGCCTTAAATCTAACGGTACAACGCGAATTGTAGCTTTTGTCATCATGAGCTGTCAATTGAGAAACGTGCACATTAAATGCGCATAACACGAGACGTGTCAGTGGTGGAGTTACCCAAAGAGTCGCCATATGACGAGTGATGAGACGGAATTTGAAAAGGCACGAGACAATAAGATATGACACACCAGCTTTTACCCGTGAGCTTGACTCCCAGTCTACAGATCGCACTGAGAGTTGGGGGGCTAATGTTGTGGGTATATCTGGGACTGCATAATTAGGTTAGTAAAAGCCCAAGGGACTAATCCAATAGACTAATTCAGGAAGCGAAGGCCTAGTTCATCGACACCCAGCTTGCAAAAATGAGCTATCAGCTCACTGTTATAATTCTCAGGTCGCTGGTCAACTATGGTTAAGGCTGCCTTATATTCAACTCGAGGTCGTCCAAAACAAGCTTCAGATCATAGCTTGAAGTGCTCATTAAGGTAAGTCTTCCAAAAAGGCAATATCCTAAATTGAGGAGGAATCAACTACCAGAATTGGAAGCAGAATCAAACTTCTGATTCAGTAGAATATATCTCTAAATTGAAAGATATCATTTTTGAAAGTATAATTAATGAAGGATTATTTCCTATTTTATTTTTACTCAAATTATAACATCTTATGTTATAAATAAGGGTCAAAATTCATTGTAAAGACATGACACAATAATTAATAGTATATTGTGACTTTGTCAAAATTATCAGAGAAACAATTGTGAACGTAGGCATCTTTTTTGGTCGAACTAGGTAAAAATCCTTTTGTAATCTCTGTTCTTCCTCTTCTTTTTTTCTTGTTTTTGCTTTGTTTCTCTTTAATTATAGGTATTGGGTCAATGACTTCAGTCGACCAAATTTAGATGTCGACAAGAAAAGAGTTGGATCCTACGAAGGGTGTATTAAATCTAGATTTAATTGGAGTTTGTTGGAGATTTTTTTTAACAATAGATTTTGATGAATTCTATAGATTCTAGGGATTCCATCAAATTTTATTAGAATTTTATTTACAAGTTTATTGGATTATTTAATGGATTTCACCATATTTTGTTAAAATTCTATTTAGAGTTTGTTAGATTTTTTACATAAATTTAAATGGAATTCGATATATTTGAATGAAATTGTTAATGATTTATCTTTAAAAAACAAAACTCATCTTATGAGTAGAATATTGTAAAACTTGGCTCAACTTTCACCGCCAAGTTATATAAATTATGAATAAGTTTATATGATTATTTTATTTATATAAATCACATTAATGAAAATTTTGATATTATAAAATATATTTGCTTTTTTTTACATTTAATTATCAAGGTTAGTTGTAGGATTAAAAAAAAAATGCTGATTTCAATAATCCCAAACTTTCAAGTTTTTTTTTTTTTTTTAAAAAAAAAAACTCCTAAATTGAAAATATAATAATTATGAAATGATGTGCATTATGAAAGTCCGAAAAAACTATTCCCCATAATTGTCATTGTTGTCAGTCTCCACATATTTGTAGTTATACTAGCTCTCCATTGGTTAGCGCTTTCTTGTTATTTCTTTTGTGTTTGAAAAACTACTCCAAATTCCTCTCCATTAATTGGTGGTGATGAAGATGAAGAAGATTAATTATCTAATTCAATAGGAAATTCATCAGACCGACATTCCTTACAAAGAAAATTATGTAGTCCTACACAAACTAGCACTAGATCTGGTTGTGTAAAATATGGGAAATGAAGGTGCAAACTTGAAAATTGTGAATCTATTAACAGACCACCAAGGGATTTTAACGTCCTTCAAACCGCTAGCAAACCTTATCCAATGGGGGGGGATCACAGCTGTAGCAGGATCAAATGTCTTTCCTTTACTGACATATTTCTTATTCATAATTAATGACAAGTCCGCCTACAAGTGATAAAATTATTTATTACTTAACAGATATGAAAAGATGAAAAATATATTTCAACAATTATAAAATGTAAACACTCACAAAAAAGGCCGATCTATGCACTACATATCTCTCATCAGGAACCTCATTCCACCACTCGCTTTCTTTGATCCGTAGGCACTGTAAATAACCATCGATATGCTCTGATGTCAACCAACTATCCTCATTCTCAATAGTATAAAAGTCTTTAGGGGTGAATGCTAGCGGATAACCGTCGACGTAACGCCTAAAATCAAAACAAGAATTAAAAGCAATTATATTAGATTAGTAATAGAATTAAACAAAGATAATAAATATTTTTATTAATACCTGAGATCTAAAGAAGAGGAAGTTTTGTATTGCTTGTACACTTTTTCAACTATATCATCCCCCAGCAATACAGTTTCTGTCACCTGCTCCTTTGACACTTTTTTCTTCTTTTTTGCGCGTTCAGGATCTGTGTATGGTGACAATAGAGATACCGACGGTTTAATTTTTCGTTTAGGCCGTGTTGGTTTCCCTTCAAATGGTGGGTCATGATGGAATGGGACCTCGACCTTCCCCAACGACCGCGATCCTAACTCCTGAATCTCTACAGTCTGCAGAAAATCAAAAGTTGTAATTACAAGTTTATAATGATTAACAAAACCAAACTAAATTACAAAACAAACACAAAATTTACCTGATCACACTCATGCTACTGCGATGGATCCTGATCAGCTGGAAGGTCCTCACGAGGAGATATCAGATCGACCTCCCCCAGTAGCTGTGATCCTAACCCCTGGACCTCTATAATCTGCAGAAAATTAAAAGTTGTAATTACAAGTTTACCATTATTTGAAAAACTGAACCAAAACACAAAATAAATTATAAATTTACCTGCTCACTCGCATCTTGCTGCGGTGGATCCTGATCGGCTGGAAGGTCCTCACGGGAAGGTATCCGATCGACCTCCCCCAGTAGCTGTGATCCTACCCCCTGGACCTCTATAATCTGCAGAAAATTAAAAGTTGTAATTACAAGTTTACCATTATTTGAAAAACTGAACTAAAACACAAAATAAATTATAAATTTACCTGCTCACTCGCATCCTCCGGTGGTGGATCCTGATCGGTTTGAAGGTCCTCACGGGGAGGTATCCGATCGACCTCCCCCAGCAGCTGCAATCCTACCTCCTGAACCTCCTCAATCTGCTCAAGTTTATCATGATTAGCAAAACTAAATTAAATTACTAAACAAACACAAAATTTACCTGATCAAATTCATACTGCTGCGGTGGATCCTGATGGGCCAGTAGGTCCTCATAGGGAAGTATCTGATCGGCCTCCCTCAACAGCTGCGATCCTACCCCCTAGACCTCTACAATCTGCAGAAAATTAAAAGTTGTAATTACAAATTTGTGATGATTTGACAAACTAAATTAAAACAAAATTTAAATTACAAATTTACCCGGTCACTCTCATCCTGCTGCGGTGGGTCCTGACGGGGTATTGAAACATCTACTGAACATTGTCTTTTTGGTGATGGTGTTGTTTTCAATGGTGACACTCTTTTTTGTGGTAAAGAGCGATGGATGTACTCATTCCGGATAGAGGTCTCAGTATCATCATCATCATCCTCGTCGTCATCATCATCATCATTTGGGTCATTCCCGCCATCCGGAGGCACACGGATTTTCAGCATCCTCTCAATCCTACTCAACCTCTCATTTTGCTCCTGTTGTGTCTTCAAAATAGACTCCAACAAGGTCATAATCTTGCCCACCTTCGTCTGAGGCTCCTGCAAAATTAATTAAATAACAATATAATAATTAACTTGATAGTTATGTAACAATAAAATACAGTAATATAATCATACAAAATTCGCACCTGACGCTGAGAGGGTCCAAGGGCCATGCTGTGACCTCGTGGGACTGCGGTGTCATCATGCTGATCCTCACCTCGTCTAAACTCGTGTGCTCTTTTTGTCCTTGCCTTTGAATATGTACTCTCTGAGTCAACTCGTGGGTCTGGGATGTGATAATGATGCTGCTCCTCTTCCTCCTCTTCCCTAGTCGACTCCGTCTCACTCTCCTCCTCCCTATTCGACTCCCTCACACCCTCCTCCTCTCTATTTGACTCTCTCTCCCTCTCCTCATTATTTGAACCATCACCTGTAGCTTCATCAACAGCCCATCCACCGCCTACTTTATAGGCATTTTCCCTAACCAAATGCTCAGGGTTGAAAGAATTCCAATAATCTTTTTCTTTCTCTGCATCAGTGGACTCAAGGGTGCTACTCCCTCCTATTAACTATATAACATATTATAATATATTTAATATTATAATTACAAATGATAATAGTCAATAAATGGAAATAAATGTAAGTTAATTTAGAAACTTACACGATTAAGCTCATTAAACCACCTTATTTTCTTTCTGCTATTACACATCCAATTCACACACCTTGGCAACACCACATCGCCGCTTATGACTCTCTTTCCTACCCTGTTTTCCAACTACGGAAACATTTCCACTAACCACCATTGTAATTTTGATAAACAATTAGTTAGTATATAAACACTAAACAATTTTTGTTATTTATAAAGATAATATATTAAATATCATACCTCAAATGCCCAAATAAAACCATACAAATTAATGTTACGTCCAGTCATAAGCCGATCCTCATCAAGCGCCCGATGAAGGCCCTCTATCAACCTACTATAGGCGACTGTACCAAAGGGGAACTTATTCCACATATCAAGATCCTCTATCAAGACCCACAGATAATCGTCCACCCTAGACCAATCATCAAAGCCGTAGAATAAATCAGAAGCGATGACTATATTACTCAACTTCAAGATGTCCTCATTGCTTATATCCTCCCCCCGGACCCTTAACATTTGCATAATTTCAGCCAATCTCGGCGATATTCCTTTAAAAAGTCACCACAAGATACTATCCTCATTTGTTTGCTTCCATTTAAGGATATGTAAGTCAAGATACCCGAACCGGAGTCCTGTCACTAGTAAGAACTCTTGCTTTCCAAACCTATATGGCCTTCCCCCAATCTCAAACCATATCTCATCAGGGTCTGATTGAGGATAATCTACTAACTCTCTAGCAAGAATAGTCAGCATAAGGGAAGTAGTCAGCAACTGTTGACTACATTGTTTTATAAAATACGCGATCGAACTCTCTGCTTTAAACCTATCCAGAAGCTGTCTTTGTGAAAGAAATCCATTTAGATATCCAATAGGCTTCATACTATTATGTGTATTCTCATTTGTTCCTTCTGGCATATGCTGTACTGGATACCTATAATTGAATTGCATCTGTAGGAAGAAAAGCAACAAAAATAAATAAATAAATAAATAACTGATAAAATAAACTGATCGGTTTATGTTAGCATACATAAACCGACGTCGGTCAGTGATGGCAAACGTAAACCGACGTCGGGCTAAGTTATGTGCATAAACTGACGTCGGTCTTGATGGCTAACATAAACCGACACCGGGCTAAGTTGTGCAACGTAAGCCGAATCGGATGATGTTGTGTATTTGAACCGACGTCGGCTTACGTTACCCATATAACCTGAATCGGTATTTGTTTGTCGAGTTAAACCGATGTCAGTCTTCGTTTCCAAACATAAGCCGAATCGGCATTCGTTTGTCAACTTGAACCGACGTCGGCTTATGTTTCCAAACACAAGCCGATCACTCAACCAAACCCTGCATTTTCAATTGAATTCTGACCACATCCTAAACAAAATACAACATAACCTAACCGTAACCATCAAATAAAGCTGATCGGTTTTTGTTTTGCAAACCTAAGCCGACGTCGGTTTTAGGTATCCAACATAAGCCGATTCGGCTTTTGTTGGTATATGTAAACCGACGTTGGTTTATGATGCCACACATAAACCGATCGGCATCTCACACTATTAACTCTTCTAAACCTGCAATTTCAGTACAAATCCAACCACATCCTAACCAAATGCAACACAATCTCACCATAATCATCCTAACCTAACGTTTAAAGACACAAACCAACTCTTCAAAATGGCAAGAAATTCAAAAAGTCATAAAATTATACACGAATCGGCGTACCTTCACCAATGGAGTAGGAGGACGTGCTCGGCGACGGTTTGCAGTGGTTACAGAGCGACGGTGGCTGCGTGAGATGGTCGGCCACTGTGCAAAGTCGGCATCGGGGTGCGTGGCTTGACAGACACCGGGTTTGGTTTTTCGTCGGGTTGCATTTGTCACCCATTCCTCACCGATCCAAATATCTTATATAGGAAGGGTAGTTTCATAATTTCGGTTTCCTTTTTTTTATTTTAATATTGAAATCGAGTGGCAATTTCGTAATTTTAGGCCAGGGGCAATTTGGGTATCTTGGGTATAGAATGCAATTCATTTGTTTGGGAGGTTAAAATAGAATTTTTTATTTTTGGTCGATATAAATGTATTTTATGTTATTTAAATGGTTATTTTTGGTATTTTTCACGAAATAAAATCCACTAATCATTTTTCTCACATAAACAATAAAAAAATAACACAAACAATCAAAACTCACCTATAAAACAAACAATAAAAAATCCACCAATCTTTTATTCCTTTAAAACAATCAAAATTCATCTCAACAATCAAACAATCAAAACCCACCAACACATTATATCCATACAAACCATTAAAACCCAACACAAAATAATCAAAACTCATTTATAAAACAAACCATCAAAATAAAATCCACCAATCATTTTTCTCACATAAACAATCAAAACCCACCTATAAAACAAACAATAAAAAATCCACCAATCTTTTGTCTTTAAAACAATCAAAATCCATCTCAACAATCAAACAATCAAAACCCACCAACTCATTATATCCATACAAACCATTAAAACCCAACACAAAACAATCAAAACTCATCTATAAAACAAACTATCAAAATAAAATCCACCAATCATTTTTCTCACATAAACAATCAAAAAATAACACAAACAATTAAAACCTACCTATAAAACAAACAATCAAAAATCCACCAATCCTTTATGTCTTTGAAACAATCAAAATCAATCTCAAAAATCAAACTATCAAAACCCACCAACACATTATATCCATAGAAATCATTAAAACCCAACACAAACAATTAAAACTAACCCAAAAACAAACTATCAAAACCCAAAAAACCCCACACAAACAATCCAAACACACCACAAATCATTCAAGATAAACCCAAAGTACTTAAAATCCAAATGAAAATTGATGAGTTTAGGTGAAATATACCTTCCAAGAGCTCGGATTTGCCTCCTTGTTGGGTCGGACCTTTCGTCGAACGGTTGGTGGGCGTGTATGGTCGGCTTGAGATTGTATGGTTGGTTGTTGTTGAGCTTGGATGGGTGGTTGAGGTGATCGTTTGGCGGCGGTTGAACTTCGACTTTGGTGGACGTTGGTTGAGCTTGGGCGAGTTCGGGTACCAAATCTTTGGTGGACTTTGGTGGACGTTGGTTGAGCTTGGACGAGTTGGGTTTTTTACCTCTTCGATTGGAAACGCTCTTGCGTCGCGGGTGGAGGTTGCTTGACTTGGGTGGAGCTTGGTTGAACTTTAAGTGCACCTTGGGATGGCATTGAACTGGTCTGAAGGAGGTGGATCGGGTCGGTTTGAGAGGTTTACCTCGGTCAGCGATTGGAAACGTTCTTCCGTCGCGGTTGGAGTTTGCTTGACTTGGGTGGAGCTTCGTTGAGCTTCAGTGCACCTTGGGATGGCGTTAGACTGGCCTGAAGGAGCAGAATCGGGTCGATAGTTGCAGTGAAAAGTGGACTGTCCTGAAGCAACCTTGGCCGAGTGAATCTACCGTGAAGGAGGAGTGTTTTGATGTCTTTAAGGGTATTTTAGTCATTTAAAGGTATTTTTGCAATTTTATCCTCCCAAAGGGTATTGTTGTTATTTTAATATGTAATTAGGGTATTTTTGCTAAATTCCCTTATAATAAAAAGGTGAAAAAGAAAACAAAGTCACGAGTTTGACCTCCATAGGTTGCATGCTGCTAAATTTGAAAATAACCAAACATTAAAATTTCTTAAATAACCTCGAAAGAGTCTGGTCATCTTCGCCTTAGCGAAGTAACCCAACCAATCAAACTTGCAAACCCTCTTGTCTATACCGGTAATTTCGGCTTTCGAACTAATTAGGGTCTTAACAAAGCAAATGTGCATTTTCCCTGCCTCCACTTCACTTGCTGTTTGACATTTTTGACCCTTCTCTTCAACATAAACCACTTATGTTCTGTTAACTCCTCCAATGTCTCAGCTTCACACGTGTGACAGTGCTGTCCTACACAACATCTCTGGTAACTGCATTTACCTTTTTTTTTGGGTTCATTTTTGTTTATTAAAAAATTCGTTAATTTCATGCATTTGATTTTTATCTAACGCCAAATAAACTTTAATTGACAGATGCAACATGGCGTCAGCGAATAGGGCTTTGTGCTGCTGGTATCGTTGAAAAGAGCATTTTCTTTTAAGTGATCTATGAATTTTTATTTTGTAGATTTTTAAGTACCTGCATTTTTCGTCTCTTTGTTGTGTGATGTGCTTTTTTGTTTGTAAATAGGATTTCTCTTTTTGTAAAGAATATGGTTGCATTTGTGTAAGTGTTATTGTTTTGATTGGTTTTTCAGTACATGAATGTAGTTGTGTGTGGCTCCACATCTGAGTCAGCAGTAGGTGCCTATTAATGGTAACCCCCGTCTGCCGCTTGGAGCCCATATTGATTTACCAGAACAAGATCCTTGAAACTCGTTGTTTCAAGGTACAATTACCTGGTTACATTCCTACTCTATATATATTTATATCAGTTTCATTTGATCTGTATCATTTTGGGACTGTTTTGTTGTTTTTCTTCATTCTAAGACAATTTCATGCCGGCAAAATTGGTATATTTTTATGTTTGAATCTGAAATCTGGGTCTCTGAGATAAAAACATGTATGTTAAAAGATTAATGGCACTCAGTCAGACATGGGTCATTGTTTATCTATTTAAGACAAGCCACCTTTTGCATAGTGCCTAAACCAAGCTACTCACACGATTGGAGGGAGCCACTCCTCTATGGTTTCCTTCAAATTTAAAGGAGGTACATTCTTCATTATATTAGTTATCTTCAGTCATTTGTAGATCATTGTGTCCAATGTAGATTTGAGAATAATTCTAATTTGTTGCTTGTTAATGAGTGGGGATAAATAGCTCATAGTATGAGGGGATCAAAATGTGGGATGGAAACTAAGTTTAGGCTCTATATCAGAGTCAACAGCAATAACCAAGACCATG